>CM040963.1:41050004-41068136 GCA_022985045.1 Macadamia tetraphylla
ACTCAATCTTAGTAGTTTTATAGTTGTTTAACTCTTCAAATAATTTGTGAACTATTTAGGCGAACCAAATGATACCAAATACTCTTGGGAATCAGGCAAGGCCCGCGGCCCCGCACCTTTCTATCTCTCAAAAGTAGAAACACTATTCTTTAGCAACACTCTTTCTATTTAGTAGATGATGTTTGTAATCCGTCTATGGAAGGGTTTGCTTGCCCGAGCCAGTTAGCCAGTCACCAAGAAATCAACAGACACAAGAGGATTTGATTTGAATATATCCATCAATAATTCAAGTGGAAGCATGACAATTGAATATCAATTGAATATTTAAATTTTGAGCCCACAAAATTCTGACCACTTTTATTTATTTATTTATTTTTACGCCGAGTGATTTGACCTTCTTGATTTTATAGATGCTTTTGCATGTAATGCACTTCTACCATAATCTCCCCCAATCTTCAATTTGGTAAGGGCTTTTAACCTTAGGTTTTAATGGATTTTAAATTTATCATAACACATCACTAACAACTATTGAGGATTGGGAAACACAAATTTTTGGCCGCCACCTAGGATAAGGGCCTAGGACTCAGAGGGTGAATCCAATCCTTATGAAAGGGCTTAAAAGTTGGAATGGTTCAGAGATAAGGGTAAGTGTCAGATTATGGAAAAGGGAAGTTGCTAGGCACCCTCTCCCGTCGGTTGAACCTGTCTTTCTATTAGATGCTTTAAGAACAAACATTCTACCTAATTAAGCTATACGTCATGCATGCTACATTATTGTTATACTATTAGTTACACTCCTACACACACATTAAAGGTCTACATTTTATCTACTTAATTGAAAATTACATGTAACATCCTAAAATTTGAAAATCGAGCCCAAGGGTATGACCCACTCCCCGGGGAATTGGGTTGTCTTGTTGTGGATCCATGAAATCCAGAAGTAAAAGAAAGAATTAGCCTAACCCACAAACCTAGGAAAGGAGTACAAGTGGTTAGAAGAGAGGTGGGATCAGTCCCACATTGGCTGGACTTGCAAGCCAAGAGGTAGGATAGCTACTGGATCATAGAGGAGAGATCCAGCAGGTCCTACAGAGGCAAATTGGCCAGCCGGTTTGGGTGACAAAATTCAAAAAATTAGGGTTTTTCTTCTATGGACCCCACCCCTTTGCAGCATGACTCTATCCACTTACACCATGTGTATAGGCATATTTAAGGGTCATGATTCACTGTTTACCTCAATGAGCAGTGAGGTCTACATAAATATATTGAATTCTCCAGTTGTAAATTAAATAGGCTAATTTTAGGGTTTCTAGCCTTTTTGGGCTAAATAAAGATGATTTAGGTTGCTCGCACACTCTTATTCTTGTATGATTCGATGGAAACTAGAGAAGAAGGAAAGTAGAGGAAGAAGGAAGGAGAAGAAAAAGGGAAAGGGGGAGGTGTTGCCTGCCCTAGGGAGTTTTTCTGAGGAAGAACTCTGTTGTTGTTCTCGAGTCTTGCCAAAGGAAACCCTGGGTCTTGGTGAGTTGTCCTTGATAGAACTATGCGGGAGCTGGATAGCTACCCCGGAATACACACCGCAAGCTTGACACCCAAGAGGTAATTTACGACTTACACCATGAATTTAGCAAGGGTAAAATTTTGGGCCCGGTAGGGTTCCTATTTGATTTAAATTGGTAGGGGGAATTGGCTATAGGAACTCAATTTAGCTTTCCACAAAAAGGCCCAATTTTAGGACCTCAATTGGGACCCAATTGGTTGTAGAGTTGTCCAAGAAACCCTAGGTCATAGGGCTTTTACCAATTAAGCTAAATTGAAAGTAATTGGTGGTGGGGTTGAGTCCCACATAACCTCAATTCTATTGAAAAAAAAAGTATTATTTATAGTTGGGTCACCTAGGGTGGAAATTTGAAAATTTGAAACCCAACCGACCTTATGCCTTATATTAAAAACCCCAAAATTTGGGAAAGTAGAAACCCCATAAATTATTTTTCACTTAATTAGATATGTAGAGGTGAATATTTGACTAGGATAAGCCTTAGTCGTTTTCAGTTGGATTGGAATCCTAGCTGGTTCCCAAGAAACCCCAATACGAACAATTCAACTGCGAGAGTTCAGTGAAATAGACTAAAATTGATCAATTTAACCCCTTACCCATGCCCAACATGTTTAGAAGACCTTGTAGGACATATTTGGAACCCACGGACTAGAAAATTACCAAAAGAATTCTACCGAATGGTAGTAGAATTCTGGCAAAGGGAACCCATTCCGCTAGCGAACCGACCAATTGGTTTGGCCCTAGCAATTCTGCTAGTTAAAGCCAAGAATATTAGTTGCATGCCTGGCTATGTGTTTTTGGTTCCAATTAATCTAGGAGGGTGTATGGGGTATAGAAGTAAATTCAGTGACCCAAGATAGGGGAGGAAATACCCCAAGTAAAAAGGATGAAATGTAGGATGTCTATGTGGGCCCTAGCTGTGTTGTAAACCTCACTCGGTCAAACTAAGAGGCTTTAGAGGTTACATACCATTTCAATTGGTATCAGGTGACCTAGTTGTTGTATATTGGTTCCAATAGGCCAAACATGAAACTGTTGGCTATGTGCGTTGGGTAAGTGGCCTACATAGGTGTTGGAATCTGAGCTGGTATGCTAGCTTGGTTAGCTAGGTTAGATACTAATCTGGAATCAGTACCTCTGCTCGATAATAGGGTTGGATTCTAGTAAGGGAATTTAGTTTGGTCTTAGGAAGTAAAAGCCAATTACGATGAATAAAATGAAATTAACCTTGCATACGAATTGTTAACTTAGGATCCTAACATATTCCATGAGGATACGTGTGACTGGAAATTCAACGAAAGAACATCAAATTTGGGTATCAAGGTGAGTAGGTGATTGTTTTTTTTTACGAAGCTTTTCTAAACTTTTATATTTTGCATGCTCATATGTATTATGCTGGAAACCATGTTTTGGATTTATTTGATTTTATATAAAACTATATATATAAATTGCACATGTAGCATGATTTTATCGAGATTGATGTGATCGAGGTTTTATATATGTGTAGTACTGCAGTTGTGTGGTGATGATTGTAATATTGACGATCTGAGGCACGGAGTGGCCGAGGTATGGATTCCAATGCCGTCGGCTCAGAGGTTAGTTTTACAGTTTGTGACCATAGATGTATGATTGGATGCTATGATCGCTATGGATGCATATAGATTACTTATGATTAGGATTCACATCGCAGAACTATAACCCCTTGTCAATAGGGGGTTAGGTATTGGCAAATCCCACTCGGTGGTAGGTCATGGAGGATTACTACGTCCATATACGACATAATGTATTCTGAGAGGGCACAACATGGTATGACGTACTGTACGCATGGCTATCGGATAACATGGGAGACCAATGATGGTGTGGGATTCTGGGACTATGGCTGTTGGGGTTACTATTTAGGGGTTAGCTGGGAGGGGAGGTTCTTTTAGGATGGCTGATTCCTACTTACAACGGCTTGTATCTCGAGGCCCGACATTTTGGGAAGGAGATACCACCTCGTTGCTTATATTATTTATACCAACATATGGAACTTAGTAGCCATAATGGATATAGTAAAGTTAAATGGATCATCGGATTATATATAGGGACTTTTGATATAGCTTGTGTGTGAGCATGTAATTGCATCATATTTGGATGTGTGTGCTTCTGCCACCCTCCCTTGGGCTTGTGAAGCTCATCCCTCGTTGATTTTAATCTTTTCGGGATGGGCGGTGATGGGACCAATTGTGAGGCCGTTTGGGAGACCTTAAAGGGTGGATGAATTTTCCTTCTATTAGTATATTTATTATTAATGGATTGTAAAATATAAATAGTATTGTAACTTGTGGGAAATTTTTTGTAATGGGCCTGTATTAATTGTATCATTTTTTTTTATCACCATGTATATGCATTTTATAGATTGTATATGGGCTTTGATCTATGATAGATAATCTCAAAAGTTTGTGAGGATGGTAAACTATCTGTGATCCTTGTGAAGGAAAGGTGACTAGGTTGGGGAATCCAGTCGTATACCTTAACCTAGATTTGAGGCAGGTGTGACAAGATGGTATCAAAGTGGGAGGCTTTTACTAATCGTCACAAATATTGAGATTATAGGTATCATGGTGATCATGTAGGAAATGAAATAAAATCTTAAGATAAGTGCATAAATAGTAGAAACAAGTAGCAACAATGTTGGAACAAGAATTGAAACTATATATATATATATATATATAAAATAAGATTAACACCCAGATTTACATTCACTACACAAAAAGGATTACATTTCTCTGATATAGAAAACTTAAGACTAAGAGAAACATAAGATAGGGGGAAAAAAAAAGAGATGAGAGAAACACCATAACAAAAGGGGGACTACAACTGACATAGTAGTCACAATCTAAGTACATCAACACAGAAACTAGAGCCAAGACACTAAGATTGTAATACCCTACTTCTTAAACCCGGTCTGATTACACGGTTGAACCGGTTTATCTATGTAGGACCCGAACCGGAGAGAGTTAGAGCGGGCTCCTTATGGACTATGATGGTAAGGGTGACCTTAAACACCGGCAGGCCCGACAAGTCCGAGCCAGTGCTAGAAGAGACGGGAGTACCCAAGCCGTGTACATGCACCTATCATAAGGCCATGTACGGATAAATCAGGTATTGTAGTCGATATTAAAGTGCGTATATTACATCGTATGCTGGGGGTGGGGTTCACGCCGAGGCCGAACTCTGTCAAAATCCCAAGTTTTGGCCCTCAGGTGGGCGGACAGGTGGGCGCACCCACCCACCTGAGTGACCCATCCATGTGAACTATTCAGTTATTTAGGAAGTATATATATATATAGCATTTATGATTTTCTTTTCTTTTCATTTATGATACCTGTACGTTGGTGAGGATAGTAAAGAGGAGAGAGAAAAGAAAGGGAAGAAGAAGGGAAGAGAAGGAAGAGGAAGAAGAGAAGGATTTCAGCGGCGCCGAAGCTTGATCTTCCCATTCCGGCGCCGGGAGAGTGATCTTCAACTCTAGATCTACATTTAGAGGTAAGCAACGTTGGGTTTCTTAAACATTCACCATACCCAAGTATAAACCCTTGATTCGAGTAGGGTTTCTTGAGATCTTGTAAATCCCCTTTGAAATGATGAATCTAAGGTTTAATAGATGATTTATGTATTGATCTTGAAGGATTTGAAGAGGTATTGCCAAGGTTGGAGAAGCATTGTGGGTTTGAAGTGATTTTGGGGTTTTGAAGGTGTTCTTGAGCAAAGAAGATAAGATGGTTTCCCATCACTTGAATCTAACCTAGATCTAGGTTAGAACCATCCTATAAGACTTTGAAAGTGTGAAGAATGGGTTGGGAAAAGCCCCCATTTGAATCCCCAAAGAATGGAGGAAGTTAGGAAGAAACAGCAGTTTTCCCGCCAAGACCGGTGGGTAGGACCGGTGGGTCATCTGGCTCGCCTGTGAGCACCCACCTAAGAGGGCAGGGCCTTCGGGCACAACCGGCGGGCTAACCGGCGGACCACCCTGCCGTAGGTCTTAACAGGGCCCCCTGGCCTAATCGGTGGGCCAGACCGATGGGCCAATCGGTGGGCCAGCCTAACCGCCGGTCCAAACCGGTGGGCCAAACCAGTGGGCCAGACAGCCCACCTGTCTGACCTACCTGAGTGGCCCCGAAGGTGATTCTTACGTTCGATTGGACCCAAATCGGACGTGCGACCTTCTTTTAACGTTCTAAACATGATTTTGTCATCGGATCTCGTTAATTTTGATTCCAAAATGGTGAAGTACAAACCCCCGCTCACTCATGTTAGGTTCACCAAATCTCACGGCCCCCAGGGATCTCACCCGTAACGGGAATCCTTGTACACTATAGGTAAGTGGGGAGGGCGTTTGCCTTGTTTCAAGGCATTGTTTGGCATTCATTTACTTGTATCTAGTCTAGTCATGCCATCATGAATATGCTATGTAGATTAGTCATCCTCACATTGTTATGCATGTGTATTATGTTTACTTTCTAAATGCCAAGTGATGAGATGCTTATGTGATTGAATGTTGCCATCATTGTGCATAATGCATTGATAGACTAGATGCCATAGTCGATTTGGGAAAACGAGTGCATTGGTGGCCCGTGGTATGGGACGGAGGCACTATGCAATCATACTATTGTCATATAGGAGCATACGGTTTAGGATTTCACCTTCCTGCTCTGACCCTTCCCAACAGGGTTGAGGTGTTGGGTTACCTTTTGGGGGAAGCAGTGGTCGGGGTTGTGGGGTCCCGTGGCTGTTAGACATAACGGTGGGTCAATAGGACGTCGGAAACCCCCGTGGTACATTCAAGGGGGCCAATCGTCGCTTTTAAATTGCTAGAGTCGGACCTTTAATTTCAGTCATTTACTTTTTGTTGAGAGCCGGTGGTGGCATTGT
Source organism: Macadamia tetraphylla (assembly GCA_022985045.1). Taxonomy (NCBI): domain Eukaryota; kingdom Viridiplantae; phylum Streptophyta; class Magnoliopsida; order Proteales; family Proteaceae; genus Macadamia; species Macadamia tetraphylla. The sequence goes on from CM040963.1 coordinate 41,056,477, forward strand.
TTTTATTTTTCGAGTACTCACGGTGGGCCTTCTCACAGCCCTATGGGGGGTTCGCAGATGGAGTTCATGGCTGGGCCGAGTATCGCGCTGGGTGTAGTAGCACTAACCAAGACTTAGTAATGTTGCTTAGGTGGATGTGAATTAAAATGTATTGCATAGCATGTAGTACATATGATGTGTTTTTTTGTGTGGATTTTTTTGTGGTCCATTTTTCCCCTTCTTGAGCTAGTGAGCTCATCCCACGTGTGCATCCCTTTTAGATGATTTTGCGGGTCATACATCCGAAGAGCCGGGTGGGTCCCACTATCGAGTTCCCGAGGAGGCCCGGTGGGCCCCGAGGAGTTAAACACGGCCGAATGCTCGTGCGAGAGTTATCTTTTGGGACCGCAGTTCGATGCCGTGAGCTCCACTTTGAGTGGTGAGGCTCTACCATATGATGAAGCTGGTCTCAAACCTTGATCCCAAGTGAGCTCTAGCCCTTGATACCGAGCGAGCTGTATACCCCGATTTTTGATGGTTTCCTTTATGTACTTGATATTAAATTGTACTATAATTGTGTAAATATCATGCCTTGGCCCATATGTATATAACTATTGTATCACAATTGGTATCAAGTATTATGGAAATATTCACGGTAAACCTAGTCTTCGCGACCCGATAAGCTTTTAATATTTATGTGTATGCTATGGTGGAATACATGTGGATGATCGGCGGTTTGGGTTAACGGTGTTAACCCGATCACCGCCGGTTTGTGAGCGGGTGTGACAACGGTGGTATCGAGTGCGATGCTCGCTCCACTCACAGATACCATTAGAATCCGTGGACTCTATAATAGGAAAGGGGGTTGGGTTAATATAAAAGCTTTAAAGAATAAAAGCCAAAGAAAGAAGTTTTAAAAAAGGGTTGCATTAGATGTTGCATTCATGGCATGCGGAGAGTAGATAAAAGGTAAATAAGTTGATGTTATAACCTATGAGTACTAGTTTGACGAAATTTAAATAAACGACGTAAAATGGGATTTCCAAAAAAATTTTCACACAAACACCTGATAAATAATATATTCATATGACAATGATCAAAAGTAGCAAAATACACCACAACTAAACTACACAAGTATTCCACATATGAATTCACCACAAAAAAATCACTATCAAAATATATTATTCCACAAACGATTCCAGTTACAGTGCAAATACAAGGAATAAGAAGAAATGAAATATACAACAAGGTCCACAAAAAGAAAAATAGATAAAAGCTGGTGTGGGCGAGCTAAGCCCTCATTGGTCATCGTCGTCGTCATCAATGATCACCACGTTTGCCGGAGGTCTAGAGTTGACGTCGAGGCGGTGGTCGTAGTAGTTGAATCTCGTGTTCACTAGCCGTACTGCCCTCCGTAGTCGGCCAAAATCTGCTGACATGGAGTTGGCCGTGGTGCTCAAGTCCGCCCAGTTGGAGAAAGGAGTTCTCCAAAGTAGCCTGCCTCGGATGCGTCCTCCGGAGGCACTCTCGTCCAACCTTCTCGAGCTGAACTTGGCCATCCTGCAAGGCCCGCATGGTGGACATCATGCCCTAAAAGTCGTATCCCACCCCTCGGTGGTGGGGCTCCCCTTTGTGTTGCGCTCTAGAGGACTAGGATCGAGACCTCTCGACCCCGAGGCATGTCACCACCCACCAGATCATCCTCCGCCCGGGGAAACGTAGTCCTCATCCTCCTCACTGGACTCCTCCTCCATGGGAACATCCTCCATGGGGCAGCCCTCCTACCCCTACCTCTCGAGCTCCGCTCGGAGGTGTATCTATGGGTATGGAGACCCATCTTGGAGGTTCCCCTGCCGAACCTATCAGCGGAGTCTTCCCTCCTCGCTCAAGTCCACCCGAAGAATTTCAAGATCCTAGTGAGGATCCTTCTATGGGAATCCCCATCCTCGGGTGGGAAGTGTGGTGCTCCATCGTCTTGAGAATGATGTCAAGAAGAACAAGTGCTCGACATCTCCTCTGCGGCCGTGTAGATACAAAATCGATGAAGGCTGCCATGAAACCCACCGGTTCCGATGACCTCCTTTGGGGAGCAGGTTGACGGACCAAACGGGCAAAAAAACGAACCTCGGGGTAAAAGGGGCGCTCGGACTTGGACGGTATCTGCCGCAGATGGTCTCAGATGAAGCCCGGGCGCTCCAAGCTCATGAATGGTCCCGGAGGCTTACTCCGGGGGGGCGTAGTATCGGTGCCCGCCGATATGCCCAAGATGTTGGCCAAGGTATCCAAAACCAAGGATGTCACCCCCTTCACCAAGTGACTATGGTGAACCCCCCGCACGGATAAGACACCCCCAAGTTGCGGTAGAACCGCGGACTAGATGCTCGTAGCAGGGGCCGGTCCACGTGGAGGATAGACTCCCAGTCTTGAGAACCCCCTCGAAGCCGAGCCTTGTGGAATCCCACTACCACGGTCTTCTCCATCATCAGACCTCTTCAAGAAAGCCGGCGGTGCTTGCCCGCACTATAAAGAGCTCCTCATCATAGTCCAAAAGGGTCAAACCGGCGGGTCGGATCTCCCTTGGGGTTTGAAGAGCTGGTTTCCGACTCTTTTAGAAGCGGTAGTCTTCGTCAAACGCCAGAGGAAGAGGTCCCTTGCGGTCGAGATGACATCCGGCAAGAAGAAAAGAAAGGTGAGTAAAGAAAGGAAAATGACAGCAGTAAAGGAAGCCCAAAACCAAAATTCCCGCACAATGGAAAAGGTGACAAGCTAGAAATGATAGGGAGCCTATGGACATGATGCACTAGGTGACAAAGGGGGATACATGATAAAACGGCAAAACGACAAAAAAGAGCATATTTAACATGAGGGATTTGATTCCAATGCGTAAATTCAAACACAATGGAGTACAACTTGAAACCATAGGTCAAAGGGCGAAATGCCTTGGTAGCGGAATCATGAATATACAAAAGATACCCAAATATTTTGTGGAGGTCCACAAATACCAAGTGTGTGATGGAAATTAAGGAAACCCAATACAAAAGAGGAGTTTTTCATGAGGAGACATGGGGTTTCCCAAGCAAAAGAGACATTTCACAAGTTCTATAGCATGTTAAGCACAAATCAAGTATAATGCATCACAAATGAATCATTAATTGGAGAAAAAGCGAGAATTGAAGAAATCCCCAAATTTGGAAACCTAGGGCCCGATTTGGGGTTTTTCTCCAAATGAGGAGATAAAATCCTAATAAACTACAAATGACCAAAAGAGAAGCATCACAATCACATGGAAACACTATTCTATGGAGAGGAATATGGAAGAAAGCCTAGACTAAAGTCTAAAATGCTTTTTTACCCCCAAATGAAAATTCCGAGAGAGGAGAAGGAAAAACTTACTTGGAAGTGAGAGATGTAAATCTTCTCAAAAGGCACCGAGTTGATGAGTAGAGTCCAGTAGAAGCGCGAGGAGACCTCCAAGATCGCCCAAGGAAGAGAGGAGAGAGAAGAAGTTGGGGAAGAGATAAGGCACAGTGTCGAGGGCCTGTTCGTTTTTACTCGGCCAGACCGGGCCCCGACGGCGGCCCCTCCCCACCAGTGCCACTGCCGGTTTGGGGTTTTTGGGACCGGGTTCACCCCCCTGCACCCCACGTTGTGTAAATTTGGGGAAATTTTGAAATTTTTTTTTTTTTATTTTATTATTATTATTATTCCTATGTTAATGTGTTATGGTGAGTGGGACCATTGGCATCCCTGGGGCATTGGCCTGATCTCGGAATTGTTGTGGTTAATTGTAGGCTATCATACACTACAATACCCCATGTGATGGCATATAATTGTGTGCGAAATCAATTCTACGGTGTTTAACCAATATGGTGTGTGATATTTTTCCGTCAGGGATCGATGGTACATACTAGATCCGTAGCAATCCCCGAGGTACCTCCGTGGTCCTCGTCCGGTGGGTCGACCCCAATCCCGGAGGTCCCCCCTGGGGAAACCTCACCTCCACTACCTCCGAGCCCCTTTGGGGGGGGGTGGGGCACATGGGGACCCACCTTGACTAAGGACCCTCCACGGTCATTACCCCGGAGATGTTGCTACTATAATTCAAAACAAGCTTTTAAGAACAAATGCTTCAAGGCAAGCATTTTGACTGCTATTCAGCAACAATTGGACCTTTCTCAATCAGGTCATCCCCCCCGGTACTCACTCCAGGACCAGCCGTAGGTCGGCGGACCACAAGGGGGGGTACACCTCCAACCCCACCATTCGGTGTTCCTGGGTGGGGGTGCCTCCCCATATTCTTACTATCCGCTTATGCTCCTAACTTCCCACGATGAATAATCGCCAAAAGGTAGTGGAGTCATTAAAGAGGAACTTACCGGTATTCCAAGGTGGGGGGATCCTCTAAAACCCGGACCAATGGACCCAAAAAACTAGAGAAAATATTTGAGGTGCTTGAGTGCAGGACCACGAAACTCATTTATGCTGGGTTGCAACTCAAGAAGGAGGCAAATTCTTGGTGGCAAGCCTCCAAGCCCATATTGCTAGCTACCATCGAATCCATTTGGGGAAACAGTTCAAGGAGTTGTTCTTGGACAACCATTACCCGGCTTGAGCGCAAGGAGCCAGTTTATGGCTTTAACTCAAGGAGGTAAGACTGTCCTGAGTACCAACAACAATTCGGGGTTTGTTCCATTTTGCCCCAAGGCATATGAGGATAGTAAGAAAAGGGTGCAAGATTCCTAAAGGGCCTAAAAGCATCCATTGGAAATTGGGGGTCTTGGATTTGGACTAGGGCCCAGATAGTGAAAGGCCAAGACCATGGAGGATAAGCAAAGGGAGAACAGCCCCTCCCCCCCGGACTGGGAAGAAACAAACCCATTTTGGATATGGGAAACTCCTCCAAGGCATACCGCGGATTTTACAGTTCTGGGCCCATGTATAGGCAGCCCTATAGGCCATCTGGCTACCCTCCTAGACCAGCTGGTGGTTCGGGTTCCACCTCTTTTCGCCCGAACACTAGTGCGGCACCTACAGCTCCAGGGCCACCTCGACCTCCATCTGCAATGGAGAAAGTGTAGGGGCCCGCCCAGCCCGACATCTCGATTCACTGCTTCAACTGCCATTCATATGGGCATTATGCAAAAGACTGTCAGGTCAGACCAGCCTTGCCCTCCAGTCAGCCCTTTGCATACCGACCTCCCTTAGCTCGTGGGAATCAACCGTAGGGAAGGATGTATGCTCTATCAGAAAAAACCCGGGGGCCCGGTTAAGAAATGGCAGTACATTTTAAATTAAGAAATTCATTATGATTAATATTGATGACCTGCTGAAATTATATGCATTGTTACACTAGGTATCCTATCCATATCAGGCATACCAGCCTACGTTTTATTTGATTCAGGAGCTACTCATTCTTTTGCATCTAAGAGATTTGCAGAGAAACTTGGGATGTCACCCAGGATCCTAGATCACGGAATGATTGTTAGTATGACTACGGGTAAAGTTACACAGTTGAAGGAGGTATATGGGTCGTGCCTAGTGAAAATTAGTGGGAAGAACTTTGATGCACAACTCATTAAGTTTAATATGTAGAATTTTGATGTTATCTGGGTATGGATTGGTTGTCGGCTCATCAAGCTAATGTGATCTGTGTAAAAAAGCTGATTAGGGTGACAAAATATAAGGGGAAAGAATTGGTATACCAAGCAGATAAAATGAAAAGGGTGAGGAAGGTCCTTGTCTCTGCTCTTCAAGCGATAAAATTGTTAGAAAATGGATGTCAGGGTTACTTAGCATCGGTACTTGATGTTGATGCAAGGATTACACCTCTAGAAGAGGTAAAGGTGGTTAAAGAGTTTCCTAACGTTTTCCCAGATGATCTGATGCATTTACCACCTGATAGAGAGTTGGAATTTGCCATAGATTTGACTCCTGGAGCAGCTCCGGTATTTAAGGCTCCATACGGATGGCACCGCTGAATTGAAGGAGTTTGGAATGCATTGCGGGAACTTTGGAAAGGGGTTTATTCGTCTAAGTGTTTCACCTTGGGGTGCCCCGGTGTTGTTTGTCAAGAAGAAGGATGGCAGTTTGTGTATGTGCATCGATTACCGGGAATTAAATAAGCTAACCATTAAGAACCAGTATCCATTGCCACGCATTGATGATCTATTTGACCGACTGGGACCCGGTATTTTCAAAGATAGACCTTGTCGCTATCATCACTAAAGATAAAAGAGAAACATCCCGAAGACAGCATTTAGGACTCGGTATGGTCACTATGAGTTCTGGTGTTATTTTTCGGGTTAACCAATGCAGCATCATTCATGGATCTAATGACTCGAGTATTTCAGGATGTGCTCGATAAATGGGTAATTTTTTTATTGATGACATCTTGATCTACTCCAAGACCGAAGAGGACACACTCAACACTTGAGAATGGTGTTACGGGGTTGAGAGAACAAGTTGTTTGTCAATACGCAAGTGTGAATTGCTTGAACAAGTTGGATTCCGGAGCACGTAGTATCTAAAGCGAATCAAGTAGACCCCGATAAGGTGAAAGCGGAGTGGAATGGGAAACCCCCAAGAATGTCAAAATTAGAAGCTTCTTGGGTTTGTTGGATACTACGGCGTTTCATCGAAATTTCGCCTAATCTCAGCACCAATGACTAAATTAACCAAAAAGGGTGTGAAATTCGAATGGGCAGAGGAATGTGGGAAGAGTTTCCAGGAATTGAAGAAGAGGTTGGTGTCAGCCCTTGTGTTGACCATCCCTGAAGGCACAGGTGGAATGACGCAATCTGATGCTTCCAAAGTTGGTTTGGGTTGTCTCATAAAACCCCGGGTAAAGTAATAGGGTATACATCCTGACAACTAAAGGAGTATGAGAAGAACTATCCCACTCATGACTTAGAACTAGCCAACCTTTTTTGCCCTTAAGATTTGGCGACATTATTTGTATGGGGAGAAGTGTGAGATATCAAGATCACAAAAGTCAAGTACTTCTTCACCCGAAGGATTTGAACATGAGACGAGGAGATGGCTTGAGCTCATAAAGGATTATGATCTGGACATTAAAGATCACCCCGGCAAGGCAAATGTAGTGGCAGATCGTTGAGTGAAAGGCACAGACTGTCACTCTCATGTTTAGGTCAGCCCATCACTCGTGCAAGAGGCGATGCTAATGGATGAAACCCTCTTGTATGAAGGAGCAACCTTAAAATTTGGGAAACGTCAACCGAAAACCTTAAATGGTTGATCTGTATCCTTACGGCTCAAAGGGTGCATCCGGCTATTAGGTAAGAAGTAATAATGAAACAACCTTTGGATCCTGAATTGCAGCGGATCAGAGTGAAGGTTCAAGATCAAACAATGAACGACCCAGATTTTGTTCTAGCCAGTGATGGGGCATTGATGTTTCGAGGCAAACTATGTGTACCTAATGATTTGGATATACAAGATAAGATAGTGCGAGAAGCACATAGCTCCGAGTACTCACTTCACCCAGGAAGTACCAAGATGTACAAAGACCTCAAACAAAATTACTGGTGGCCAAGCATGAAAGTCATAATAGCTCTGTATGTGGTGACTTATCTCACGTGCTAGGAAGTAAAAGCTGCGAGGCATCGACCTTATGGTACTCTTCAGCCCCCCCGGGCGAATGGAAGGGGGAGGGGGATTACAATGGACTTTGTCCCCGGACTACCATGTACACCTAAGGGAATGGGAATATGGGTGATCGTTGATCGCTTCCCAAAGGGCCGCCATTTCTTTCCCCATCAAGACCAAGTTCTCCATGGCCAAACTAGCACAACTTTACATGGACAACATAGTGCGCTTACATGGAGTGCCGTGAGCATTGTTTAGATAGGGACCCAAGGTTCACATCCAGATTTTGGAAAAGCTTACAAATGCCTTGGGATCACAGCTGAATTTGAGTCGCTTTCCACCCATGGATGGTCCGGAGCGAACCATACAGATATTAGAGGATATGCTTAGGGCATGTACAATGGAGATGAGTGGCAGTTGGGAAGAATACATACCTCTTATGGAGTTTGCCTATAACAATAGTTACCAAGCTACAATTGGGATGGCTCGTATGAGGCATTATATAGCAAGAAGTCAGAAACTCCTTTGTATTGGGATGAGGTAGGCAAACGTCGAATGTTAGGACTGAGATGATCTAGATGACTTGTGAAAAAATGGGCGTTATTCGAGAACGGATTAAAGACCACCGCCAAAAGAGCTATCGGACACCCCAGAAAAGACATTGAATTTCAGCCGGGGAGAAAAGGTATTTTCAAGATCTCTCCTACTAAAGGGTTGAAAAGGTTTCACGAAAAGGGAAATTGAGCCCAAGATACATTGGTCCATTTGAGATCTTAGCCCGGGTTGGCTCAAAGCCTACATGCTTGCTCGCCACCTTCACTTGGGGATGTTCATAATGTATTTCATGTATCCATGTTGAAGCGATATGTTCATGACCCCTCTCATGTATTACCCGTGAACCCAGAATACCTAAAGGACATGACCTATCGAGCACCAAACTGAAATTTTGGACCGAAGGTAAAAACCCCTTTTAAACCGCTCCATTTCCTATGTAAAGGTGCGGTGGGCTAATTATTCACTTGAAGAAGCGTCTTGGGAGAAAGAGGATGAAATGCAAGCCAAGTACCCTCATCTTTTTGATCAACTAGGTACTCAATTTCGAGGACAAAATTTTTCAGAAGGGGGGATGATGTAATACCCTACTTCTTAAACCCGGTCTGATTACATGGTTGAACCGGTTTATCTATGCAGGACCCGAACTGGAGAGAGTTAGAGCGGGCTCCGTATGGACTATGATGGCAAGGGTGACCTTAAACCCCGGCTGGCCCGACAAGTTTGAGCCGGCGAAGAGACGGGAGTACCAAGCCGGTACATGCACCTATCATAAGGCCATGTACGGATAAATCGGATTGTACCCGATATTAAGGCGGTACGTATATTACATCGTATGCCGGGGGGGGTTAGCAACTCCAAAACCAGTTTGGGCCCCTCGGGGGGACGGTGGCGCACCCACCCACCGAGTGACCCATCCATGTGAACTATTCAGTTATTTATGAAGTATATATATATAACATTTATGATTTTCTTTTCTTTTCATTTATGACACCCGTACGTTGGTGAGGATAGTAAAGAGGAGAGAGAAAAGAAAGGGAAGAAGAAGGGAAGCGAAGGAAGAGGAAGAAGAGAAGGATTTCAGCGGCGCCGAAGCTTGATCTTCCCATTCCGGCGCTGGGAGAGTGATCTTCAACTCTAGATCTACATTTAGAGGTAAGCAATGCAGGGTTCCTTGAACATTCACCATACCCAAGCATAAACCCTTGATTCAAGTAGGGTTTCTTGAGATCTTGTAAATCTCCTTTGAAATAATGAATCTAAGGTTTAATAGATGATTTATGTGTTGATCTTGAAGGATTTGAAGAGGTATTTCCAAGGTTGGAGAAGCATTGTGGGTTTGAAGTGATTTTGGGGTTTTGAAGGTGTTCTTGAGCAAAGAAAGTAAGATGGTATCCCATCACTTGAATCTAACCTAGATCTAGGTTAGAACCATCCTATAAGACTTTGAAAGTGTGAAGAATGGGTTGGGAAAAGCCCACATTTGAATCCCCAAAGAATGGAGGAAGTTGGGAAGAAACAGCAGTTTTCCCACCAAGACCGGTGGGTAGGACGGTGGCCATCGGCCTGTGAGCACCCACTTGAGAGGCGGGCCTTGGGCAACCCGGGGCTAACGGGCTGGCCACCGCCCCGGTCTTAGCGGGCCCCTGTCCTTGGGCGGCTAGACCGGCGGGCCCACCTCCGGTCCAAACCGATGGGCCAAATCGGTGGCCACACCCGTCCGACACGGTGGCCCCGAAGGTGATTCTTACATCCGATTGGCCCCAAAAGGGGGACATGCGACCTTCTTTTAGCTCTAAAGATGATTTTGTCATCGGATCTCGTTAATTTTGATTCCAAAATGGTGAAGTACTAACCCCGCCACTCATGTTGGTTCCCCCAAATCCCACGCTCCTGCCGGATCTCACCGCATCAAACGGAATCCTTGTACACTCTGGTAAGTGGGGAGAGGATATTTGGCCTTGTTTCAAGGCATTGTTTGGCATTCATTTACTTGTATCTAGTCTAGTCATGCCATCATGAATATGCTATGTAGATTAGTCATCCTCACATTGTTATGCATGGGGCTATGTTTACTTTCTAAATGCCAAGTGATGAGATGCTTATGTGATTGAATGTTGACATCATTGTGCATGATGCATTGATAGACTAGATGCCGGTGGCTTGGAACGAAAGTGCATTGGTGGCCCGTGGTATGGGACGGAGGCACTATATAATCGTACTATTGTCATATAGAGCATGCGGTTTAGGATTTCCCCTTTCCCCGTTACGACCTTTCCCAACAGGGTTGGGTGTTGGGTTACCATTTGGGAGAAGGGTCACGTTTTTTGCCCTTTGTGGCGGTTAGACATAACGTCCAAACGGGTCAATAGGACGATGGCAACCCGGGTGGCACATTCAAGAGGGCCAATCGTCGCTTTTAAATTTTTGAGTCAGCCCCTTTAATTTTAATCATTTATTTTTCGTTGAGACCCGGGTGGTGGCATTATTTTTACTTTTTCGAATGGTGGGCCTTCTCCGATAGCCCTATGGGATCGGGATAGAGTTCGGCCTGCCCCGGAGTATACGCGTCGTGGTGTAGTAGCACTAAACCAAGACTTAGTAATGTTGCTTAGGTGGATGTGAATTAAAATGTATTGCATAGCATGTAGTGCATATGATGTGTTTTTGTGTGGACGTGTGTGGTCCATCTTTCCACTTTGAGCTAGTGAACTCATCCCACGTGGCACCCCTTTTTAGATGTTTTTCGGTCATACACCCCGAAGAGCGGGGGTCCCACTGGAGTTCCCAGGAGGCGGTGGGCCCCAGGAGTTAGAGCATGGCTGAATGCTCGGAGAGTTATCTTCTGGACCCGATTCGATGCCAGTGAGCTCCACTTTGGGGCCCAGGAGATCTACTATATGATGCGGTGAGCTCTAGCCCTTAATCCGAGGAATGTATACTCTGATTTTTATGGTTTCCTTTATGTACTTGATATGTGAATTGTACTAAATTGTGTAAATATCATGCCTTGGCCCACATGTATATAACTATTGTATCACAATTGGGTATCAAGTATTATGGGAATATTCACGTAAACCTAGTCTTCGCTAATGATAAGCTTTTATTTGTTGTGTGTATGCTGTGGTGGAATACAGTATCAGATGATCCTGACAGGTTTGGGTTAACCGGTGTTAACCCAGTCACTAGCCCGATTCGGTGTGAACGGAGTGTGACAAAGATACTGATCTAATTCAGTCAAAACAAAACACAAGAGAAGTCTAGCAGCTATCATCATAGGCTGGGTTCCCTGGGGTTTTCTTGATCGAAGAAGTGGATCCCCCGAGATAGGGAATAGTAGTGAGGAGGCCTGAATTGAGAGGTATACTCAAACTGTAATTTCCCAACTAGAAATACAAGCTAATTTAGACTTTTGCACTTTATCCCATGTTTGTTACTTGCGACTAGCTGAGGAATTAATTTTTTGCTGCAATCATGTGCATGAAAGGCAATATACTTGATTATATGAATTGGTTGGGTAGTAG
>CM040963.1:41068236-41094645 GCA_022985045.1 Macadamia tetraphylla
GTTTTCCTATTTTAAACTAAACAATTTTTTATTTTTTATTTTATTTTTATTTATTTTTTTTAAGTTTCAAACGTTTTTATTTGTTTTCTTGCTTTAAGGAATCTTCTAAAGAAGGAGAAGGTTAATGGGAAACAACTGTAAAGTTGAAAAGCTTAATTGGATACAACTGTAAAGTTGAAAAGTTTAATAAGATACAACTGTAAAGTTGAAAAGCTTAATAGGATGCAACTATAAAGTTGAAAGATTAATGGGATACAAATGTAAAGTTGTACTTCCTTATTTAAGTCAATACGTTTAATTTTATTTAGTAAATGAACCAATTAGAGTCGGTTCAACCTTAACAGTGGTAAACTAGGTCAGGTTGGACTAAATTGGATCCGACCAGGTTAGACTAATCGAGTGGGGTTCGACCAGTTGACTTGATAACGGTTTTAGTACTGAATGGGTCATGTCTGTCATTAGCATTAGTCTTGAATCTGACTTGAACGTAAAATAAAATAAAAAATAAAAAGTTCATTCGAAACAATTTATATAAAAACACTTTGGATACTAATAAAAATGTTTCATTTTTTATTTTATAAACTATTTTCAATTTTTCATAAATAACATGTGAAATTTTATGTAAAAAAAAATGTTAAATATACCTATTTCTTTCTCTATTTAAGCATCTGATTTATATATACATAAACAAAAAATATTTTGGTTTATTCTATGATTTGACAACCTATTTATGCATTTGAAAGTGATGAAATTATTTTGTAAACAAAATTAAACAATTGTAAATAACTACCATAATACATTCACAATTGTTTCTACAATGTTTATACCTCTATTTATCCACCATAATTGTAAATTTCAAAAAAAATATGATTGGCTTAGTGTATAGGTTTGAAATGATAAAAATACCCTTGAATGACTCCAAATTTCAAAAATTCATGATTGGCCAAGGTATAGGTCTGAAATAACCAAAATAACCCTGGATGGCTCCAAATTTTAAAAATTCATAATTGGCCCAAGGTATAGGTCTGAAATAATTAAAATACCCCTATATGGTCGTAAATTTCAAAAATTTACGATTGTCCCAGATTATAGGTTTGAAATGACCTCTCGATGGCCTCAAATTTCAAAAATTTATGATTAGCCCGGGGTTTGGGTCTAAAATGACCAAAATACTTGGACGGCCTAAAATTTCAAAAATTTATGACTAGCTTAGGGCATAAGTCTGAACTCTTTAATGACCAAAACACCTCTAGATGCCCAGATCTTACAGCTTAGCCTCAAGGTTAAGGAATGCCAAGGATAACCTATTTGACTAAGGCACCCATCTCATAAGTGACAAAATTGATTTATAACGCTTGCATAATAACATCTCGGTAGGGATTAACCTTGGTGACCTGTTGACAAATCCCCAACGACCGCGCAGGTAAGATCTCAAATTTGTAGTTAATTCCACTAGATAGGATTATGTTAGTTTCTTGATTTATCAAGATTGTTTGTCTAAGCCTGTTAACAAAAGATCTTTTGAATATTTATCGATGGATTAGCCACCTGTACTTTTACATTGCATCTCTACCATCATTGAACAAGATAGCGGCAGTACATGCACTGGGTGACAAAGTGAGGAAGTTCTTTTCTTCACCTTTCAGCCATGGCATAAACCTTGGACAAAGAGGGACATTTTATAGACACCCAATTTTGTCATCTGCCAAGACAATGACAATGAATAGGATATAATTGAGGCCTATGCTTTGCCTTAGAGGAAAATCTGGCCCCTCAAAGTGAATTGAACCGGGCAACAACCTGTAATCCAGCTCAAAACCTTCACCAACCCAACCTCGTGCACTAGACATTAGAATGCTTTATATTGCCGAATCAGATCTAAGTACTCTCTTAAAGGTACGAGACTGGCACTACTAAAGACTTCTAGGTATCCCAAGGGTGCAATCAGACAAAAGTCCTTTGTGAATCCCAAACTTTTTCGAGCCAAAAATGGTCTCAAACACTATACCAATGGTTAGTCTTCGGAGAGATGATTCCGATCATATATCGCACGTAAAAATTAGACCACTTGATCTCCAAAAATCATAGTCAGGAGTGCGGGAACCCAGATAGGATTGACTCAGGTCAAATATTCCTCACAGGCCCCCAAGAAATCTCATGGGCCCGTAAAAAAACTCAAGGGCAATGGGTTGGAAAAAAAGGATGCCTTTTTTGGCAGACCCATCAAATCTCAGCTTTCGAGGTCCAGAAACCTATAAATTCTACCATTTTCTCATTTTCAATGTGAAAGGAATCTGAGAGTGACCCTACCTACTTACATCATTAGTCTTCTTTTTCTATTTCTAGCCCACCTCCTCATGCCAATCATGACCCTACATCTAAGCCTAGTAATAGTATTATAGCCCAATACCCAACCCAAAGTCAAGCTCGCTAAACGGGTTTGCTCTCCATTTTGCATGTCGAAGTTCTATCGAGATCTTCAAAGACTCCCGAAGAATATGCCAGGTTTTGAGGTATCATAGATGTCACACCCCGTTCTTGCTGAACGGCAGGACCGGTTAACACCGTTAACCCAAACTCCAGATCATCGACATCAGATTCCACCACAAAGATACACACAACTAATATAAGCTCATCGATCAGCGGAAGACTAAGTTTTACTCGAATAATCCCATAATACTTGATACCCGAATTGTGATACAATAATTATATACATGTGGGCCAAGGTATGATATTTACACAATAAAAGTACAATTCATATATCAAGTATGTAAAGGAAATCATCAAAATAATCAAAGTACACACTGCTCAGCAACAAAGGCTAGAGCTCACTGTATCAAGGGTTGAGCCCACTCGGCATCACATAGTAGAGCTCACTGCCTCGAAGTGGAGCTCAAGACGCCTCGAATCGCGATCCAGAGCACAACACTCGCACGAGCACAGTGCGTGCTCTAACTCCTCGGGGTCCACCATCCTCTTAGAAACTCGACTGTGGGACCCACCCCATGCTCCTCAGATGTATGACCTACAAAATCATCTAAAAATGGGGTGTATACGTGGGATGAACTCACTAGCTCAGTAAGTGGTAAGATGGACTACACAGCAGTCCACACATCAAAACACATCATATGCACTACATGCTATGCAATACATTTTAATTCACATCCACCTAAGTAACATTACTAAGTCTCGGTTTTAGTGCTACTACAACCACAAGTCAGATATCCGGTACAAGCCGTGAACTCCATCGCCTACACGCCCATAGGGGGTAGAAGGCCCACCGTGAGTACTCGAAAGTAAAGACAATGCCGCCCACCGCTCTCAAAAATGTAAATGACTAAATTAAAGGTGCTGACTCAACAATTTAAAAGCAAGACATTGGCCCTCTTGAATGTACCACCGGGTTGCCACGTCCTATTGACCAACGGCGTATGTCTAACCGCCACAAGGACCCGAAACACCGCGACACTCGCTTCCCAAATGATAACCCAACACCTTAACCTCGTGGGAAGGGTCATAACGGATGGTGAAAATCCTAATACCGCATGCTCCTATATGACAATAGTACGATTGCATAGTGCCACCAGGTCCCATTCCACGGGCCACCAATGCACTCATTTTTAAGCCGACTACGGCATCTAGTCTATCAATGCATCATGCACCATGATGTCCACATTCAACATGTAAACATCTCATTCAATTGGCATTTAGAAAGTAAACATAGCACACATGCATAACAATGTGAGGAATGACTAATCTACATAGCATATTCATGATGGCATGACTAGACTAGATATAATTAAATGAATGCCAAAAAATGCCTTAAAACAAGGCCAAACATCCTCTCCCCACTTACCTGTAGTGTACAAGGATTTTCGTTCGGTACGGGTGAGATCCGGTGCGAAACGGGTAGGATTTAGTGAACCTAACATAATTGAGCGGGGTTAGTACTTCACCATTTTAGGATTAAAATTAACGAGATCCAATGATAAAATCATGTTTAGAACGTTAAAAGAAGGTCGCACGTCCGATTTGGGTCCAATCGGACGTAAGAATCACCTTGGGCCACAGTGGGTCGGACGTGGGTCGCCCACCGGTCCTACCCACAGGTTTGGACCGGCGGGTAGGGGCCCGTCGGTAGGGCCCACCGGTATGGCCCACCGATTGTGCCCGAAGGCCCCTGCCCTCTCAGGTGGGTGCCCATAGGCGGGTAGGGGCCCACCGGTTCCACCCACCGGTCTTGGCGGGAAAACAGCCGTTTCTTCCCAACCTCCTCCATTCTTTGGGGATTCAAATGGGGCTTTTCTCAACCCATTCTCCACACCTTCAAGGTCTTATAGGATGGTTCTAACCTAGATCTAGGTTAGATTCAAGGGATGGGGAACCATCTTACCTTCTTTGCTCAAGAACAACTTCAAACCCTCCAAATCACTTCAAACCCACAATGCTTCTTCTACCTTGTCAATACCTCTTCAAATCCTTCAAGATCAACACATAAATCATTCATTAAACCTTAGATCCATCATTTCAAAGGGGATTTACAAGATCTCAAGAAACCCTACTCGAATCAAGGGTTTAAGCTTGGGTATGGTGAATGTTCAAAGAACCCAACTTTGCTTACCTCTAAATGTAGATCTAGAGTTGAAGATCACTCCTCCGGCGCCGGAATGGGAAGATCAAGCTTCGACGCCGCTGTAGTCCTCTTCTTCTTCCTCTTCCTTCTCTTCCCTTCTTCTTCCCTTTCTTTTCTCTCTCCTCTTTACTATCCTCACCAACGTACGGGTGTCATAAATGAAAAGAAAAGAAAATCATAAATGCTATATATATAATTCCTAAATAAATGAATAGTGCACATGGATGGGTCACTCAGGTGGGTGGGTGCACCCACCTGTCCGCCCACCTGAGGGCCAAAACTTGGGATTTTGACAGAGTTCGGGCCTGGCATGAACCCCACCCTGGCATACGATGTAGTATACGTATATATCTTAATATACGGCTACAATACCTGCTTTATTCGTACATGGCCCTATGATAGGTGCATGTACACGGCTTGGGCACTCCCGTCTCTTCTGGCACTGGCTTGGACTTGTCGGGCCAGCCGGTGTTTAAGGTCACCCTTGCCATCGTAGCCCATAAGGAACCCGCTCTAACTCCCTCTGGTTCGGTTCCTGCATGGTTAAACCGGGTCAACCGCATAATTAGACCGGGTTTAAGAAGTAGGGTATTACAATAGAGCTCTAGATTCTCCAAAGAAGGAAAGCAAGTGACTGAGATCTCTTCCACTTGAGCTGGCAACCTTCGTCAAGAACTAGGTGCACAACAAAAGAGGCCCACCCCTCTCGACTTCAAATAGAGGTCAAGCTTAGGTACAATCCTTCAACTGAGTAGGCATAATGTAGACCCTCTACTTTATATAGTATTTTTATATTCTTGTATAATAACAATTTACCCATACATATGATATAGAACATATTGGGGAATCTTCGTATTTGAGCATCTAATAGGAAGATTGGATCGACCGGGTGAAGTGGGTGCCTAATACCTTCACAACTGAATAATCTGACACGTACACTCACCTCTAGATTAGACCAATTTTTTTTTGTCCGCTCCTATGAATTAGGTCCACACCTCAGGTCTTAGGCCCTAATCTTAGGTGGCGATTATAATTTTTATGATTCCCAATCCCGAAAAATTTACCATTTTATATTAAACTATCATTGAAAATGACACGAAGGGAAAAAGCTTGTCACCCACAAAATAGGCCTCCACGTGTCCCTGACATGGGACACAACTGTACGAGGCCAATGGATTCAGGTGGGAGAAAGAAGGTCGGGGACAACTGATCCTAGGCCGCTACCCTTACAATACCTCTCCCCTATTGACAAGAAGTTGTAGCACCCGGGTTGTTTTTCGAGCCCGATGTAAGCTAACATGAATCATATCACATCAGAATAATAAGGTGATCATGATTGGGAATGCAGCATCAGACACTACCTCGACCACACTACACCCACAACCATAAACCACACACTGTCACTCTCCATAGGCATGCAGTACCAGAAGCTACCTCGGCCATAGTATAACCCATCCGAAAACACCAAACACAATCTCTCACAATTCACCCACACCAACACCGACACCAACTTTCCATAATTCACCAACACCAACATTCCACTCTCAATAAGATAACAATGTTGAACCATTAACACACACACACACTACATATACTTCAACTTTAAGAATTTACATGTAACATAGATTTAAACAACAACATGATCGTGCATAAATAACTTAAAAGTAAACACTGCAAAATAAAACACAGCACCCCCCTCACATCTAGTCTCTACTAGCCGTGTACTATCAATGACCTTATGTCATGTAGCATCACCACTTGATGGTTCTATTCATTGAAAACAAAAGAGATTTTAGGTCAAATCTATTTATGCTTCTAATTCCCTTTTATGGTGTTGATTACACCCCCATTATACAGTTTGCCCATTTTAGGTAGGTTATAAATGTTAGGGTTAGTATCCTAGGGTTAAATTTCATGCATACAATACATTTATACACTAATCATATTTCGAATGATGGAACTAATCACATCGGATAGATAGACTTCTAAGGTTTGGTCAATTTCCCCAATTTAGGATTTTGGGTTACTCAATTTGGGGAAAATTTGTTAGGGTTTGCATACATTGGGTCTCTAAACCCAAACGTAATCACATACATCTACTAATATAGTTATTTTACATCAATTCCACAAATCTATAGTTGAGTTAGGGTGGTAGATCATAGGGATTTTGGTTATTTTTCCTAATTTATGGTTTAAGTTACCCAAA
This sequence comes from Macadamia tetraphylla, assembly GCA_022985045.1. NCBI lineage: Eukaryota > Viridiplantae > Streptophyta > Magnoliopsida > Proteales > Proteaceae > Macadamia > Macadamia tetraphylla. Next base: position 41,075,076 of record CM040963.1, read on the forward strand.
TTTTTTGGAATTTCGGTTAGGGTTCCATGTAGTGGTTCACCTATGATCATCACAATCCACTATTCTAAGTGTATTACATCATTTTCCCAAAGTTAGGTTAGGGTGGTATATCACAGAGGATTTGGTCAAATTGCCAAGTCTAGGGTTTGAGTTGTCTAATTTGGGATTCAAGTTGGGGTTTCATGTGGAAGGTCTCCATACTCATATGTGAGTAGTTCAATTAGCTAGATTTGGTCTCCTACACCAAATCCCCAACTTAATTTGTAAATCAAGTAGGTGGGGGATCGGGATTTCGGTTAGGATTCCCAATTAGCTTGGGTGGAAAATGGGGTGAGAGAGAGAGAGAGAGAGTTTAACTCACCTTAATATATAGGTGAGTGGAGGTGATATCTCTCCTTTCTCCCTTCTCTTCTTCTCTTGCCCTTACAATTGGTGTTCGTGAAACAAATGAGCTAATAACTCTTTATAGAGAAACTTAAATTCACTGGGGCTTGTTTGGGGAAATAATGGATTTTTCTAATAACTCTTTATATGGTACTTAAGTTCATTGAGATCTGTTTGGAAAAAAATGGGTTTTCTCCCATTATTGGGTTATTCCCCAATTGGCACCAGTGGGTCCACTTTGGGGTGATCTAACCTATTAATCCACCCATTTGTAAGTTGTAACATCTATTAGAGGTGGTATGAGGTGCACGGGTGCATGGGCCTAGGCCCGAGGTCAAATAACCTATTTTATCATAATACTCTACTGGTTTGGGTCAATTGTGTCCAACATAGTCGGAACAACTTCACCTTGCTGCACTGAGGGCTTCTAGGGCCTATACAAGTGTGTGGGTCCGACCTAGGTGTAATTCATTACTCGGGTTCAAGTGAATCCCATTAAAGGTAGAAGGCTTACACTGACTTCTTTGGTGGCTTGAAACCCTTCCAATTTTTAAAACATGAGTAGCACTGGCTTGTGGCATCATTCTTCCCCCTTCGACAGAAAACTGCTGCTACCCAATAATCACTGGTACTGGTGTCCTCCTGTGGTTTGTCTACAGTAATTCATAAGTCAGTTAGGGCTCGGGTATAATAGGTCACCATTCACTAGAACTGATATTTGAAAAGACTCCAAATTCTCACGAATCCAGCCTATCCATTTCTCTGAGAACCCAAATTTTTGCAACATCTCAAAGAGAAAATCCCAAGACAATGTGTCATAGGCTTTTTGGATGTCAAACTTCGATCTACGTTCCTCCCATGTGCATCATAGCATGCACTATATTCGCCAACTCCAAGGCCATGCCTATGTTAGCTGATATAATTTTCCCTTTTTGGATGCTCCTTCCTCATTTGAAAAATTTTTGGGAAGAAGATCAGATACTTTGGCTACCATCACCTTAAAGAGAGCCTTGGTAAAAAAAAATTCCATTCAAAATTGGTCGGAAATTTGCTAGAGACTTAACACCCTCCACCTTTAGAATAAGGATTAAGAAACTGTTGTTGACCCCCCTTGGGCATCTCCTGATTTGAAAACTTTCCCCATGGCATTGCAAAAGTCCTTACCCACCATATCCCAACATTTCCTGAAAAAAGTGCCAAGGACCCATCAGGACCTAGGGCACTCTCAAGATCAATATCCCAAACCAGGCTCTTCACCTCCTCTATAGAGGGAGCTTCTAACACCATATTATCTAACTCACTTATCTCTTCAGTAATACAATCAAGGAGGTCCCAATGCTCAGTCAATGGAGTGGACTCACGAAAATTCTCAAAGAAATTAGCCACATAAGATCCTAGGTTCGATTGCCCAAAGATGACAGAGCCATCTTCACAGATGAGATATTGAATCATATTCTTCGCTTGGGAAATCTTTATTGATAGATGAAATAATTTTGAATTTTTATCGCCATCCTCCCTCTACTTCATCCTAGCCTTCTCAGCCCAAAGTTTACTGCATGTGATTTTCCATTGCCTTAAGCAGACAAGTTTTAGCATCAACTTTTTTCCAAAATAACTCATCATTCAGCCTCTGTTGGTCAATACACTCCTAAACCCCCAATAGCATTTTTTTAGCCTCTTCTAGCTCAACATCAAAATTAGGAAAAGACATTCGCACCCAAGATCTTGAGGAGACTTTCAGACATTTAAACTTCTAAGATAAAATAAAATTTAGACAACCTTTTACCTCCCCGCACAGCTAGCTTTCACTACATCATCAAAGGTGTCATGATCCATCCAAAAGTGATGAAATCGAAAGGGAGCATTTTGGGGCCTTGGAAATTCTTTTGAACTCACCAACAATGGAGCATGATCAGAAAAATAAAGAAAACACACGTTAAGAACAGTCCATAAAAAAGTCGATCCAAGCTTCATTACAGAAACTCTGATCCAAAACTACTGCTACATTACCCCTCTTACGATTATTGTACCAAATTACTTACTACGAGACAAGACTGCAATCAAATTAGTTGCATCAACCATTGCTTGGAAATCCACCATCAACGCAACATTAAGGGCCCGTTTGATAATGTTTCTGCCATTTCTGTTTCAAGAAACGGCAGAAACATAAATTTCCGTTTCTAGAAACAGAAACGGAATTGAAGATGTTTGATAAGTTATGTTTTTAGAAGTCGATGGTAACCAGTGAAAGAATTGCCACAAGTCGTTTCCAGAAACGGCAACTTGTTTCGCCTGGGTCGTTTCTTGAACTATAAATAAGTAAAAATTTCTATTTCTATTTCTAAAAATAAGTGAAACGAAACAGTTTTATCAAACGCTTTTTGCTCCGTTTCTACTGTTTCTGGAAACAGAAACGACAGAAACGCGTATCTTGAAACATTATCAAACGGGCCCTAAATCTTCTCATTCCTCTCTTTCATGAGAAATCATTAAAATCGCCTAAAACCAACCAAGGAACTCTAAAAGAAGACAACGCCAACAAACCACTCCAAAGATCCCTCCTTATAGCCCTGAAACAACTAGAGTGTATCAGAGAAACCATAATTAATTGACCTTCCCAAGACACTGAAATGGAAAAATGTTGCTCGACATCGTAATATCCTTGGGCGTAGGCCCAACTTCCGATGATCCAAAGATTTGGATGTTTCCCAATTCTTTCCTTGCAATCAGATCCCAAAGATACCCCATCCTATTCAAAAAATAAAATAGGGAATTTCCCTACCTCCACCATTGGTTCGGCAAGACAAACCACATCAGGATTATTGTTGTACAAGAAAATACATAAGCCTGGCCTTCTTTATACCTCAAATATTCCAAAAGAATACTGTCATTGGGATTAATAGGTACGTTTGTTAGGCTTCTTAGTTTGACCTCCGCCCTTTTTTCTTCTTTGAATTTTGCACCATCACCCCTTGCTGCTCCATAACTCGACCTGTCACATCCACGTCTCCTACATTGCTATCATGCCTCGTTAAAGATCAAAGACGGTGATAGCTTTTACCACATGCTCCTCTCCTCCTCCTGAGATGTCCCTACGACCAGCTATTACCGAGGATAGGCCACCAAGCACCACTGCACCTCTTCCGCCCGGTGAAGCCCTTACGCACGCTTCTCGCACCTGATCAAAGATATTTTGTTTGACATCCCTAGAGTGTCTTTCCTTGCTTCTCTCATAGACCTCCGAAATGGGAGCCACATGCCTAACCCGAACACCCACATCACCATGCGTTTTAGATGGATCCACGCCTAAGACCTGCTCCATGAGAATATTGGCCGACACATTTAGACCAACATTAGGGTCCATCTCACCCTGATATGGCACAATTTTAAAATTCAAAAAACTTCTATAATATTTTCCCTTTCCCCTTCTTTCTTTAGTTGAATGTTGAGCATGTCTTTAACTGATTTAATAAAGTATTTATCTTTTCCGTTTTTTCTTTAGTTGAATGTTGAGTATGTTTTTAACCTGATGGATAAAAAAGGGTGGGTCTCACATATTGTGGGTTGGATTCACAAGGAAAGGGAAGAAAAAAAAATTTGGAATATGTAATTTTTAGTGGGATCCACCTCTATGAAAAATAAAGGAAATGAAAGGTGGTAGAATTCAATGGAAAAGAGAGGAAATAGGAGGTGGAGAGAGATAGACACAAAATAATTTTCTTTATAAAGTCCTTCCATTTATTGCATTAAATGACCTTGTCTGGTAAGTTTTCCACCCCAATTATTGTTTGGCAATGTCATTTGATGGAATAATGTTGATTTAGCAGTTAACTTTTTCATGAAGTCGTACCAACTATGAAAATAATTCTTTAGAAACCTTCTCTACATTAGTTGTCTTCTATAAATCTTGGAAAGCAATGTTTTACCCATACCCTAAATTTTCCCCTTGTGTGACTAAATGCAGATAAAGCATAAGAGAATGCTAGTACTAATGAGTATTGGGTAGCAGCAGTATTCTGCCAAGCAGGGAAGGATAGCCCCACTTGCACATGCTACTCATGTTCTAAGTATTGGAAGGATTTCAAACCACTAAAGAAGTCAGTGTAAGTCCTCTACCATTAAAGGGGGAATTATCCGAACCCTAGTAGTGAGATGCACCAAGAAAGGATCGAAAAAACTTACAAACACCTAAGGAACCCTCCACACAGCCAACAGATACTGTCCTAGCCACAATGGACCAAAACAGCTAACACCGATTGATGGTCACTAGTGGATGGACACCAGCAAGTGAACACCCTCTGATGAGGGTACTGGCCAAAAGTGGGTTATTTGGCTATGGGGCCCAGGTTCTCGAGCCCGTGCACCTCAGACCACCTTAAATGGTTGGTACAACCTACCATAGAGTGGATTAATGTATTGGATCACCCCGAGATGTGCTCGCTCATGAGGAATTAACCCAGTATTAAGTGAAAAATCATTAATTACCCAAATTGCTCCTATATAACTTAAGTTAATATAAATAGAGCTCCTTGCTCATTTATTTCATTCCTACCAAACAAAGAGCAAGGGAAGGGAGAAAGGAGAAGAAGAAGAAGAAGAAGAAGAAAAGCAAGGGAGGTCACCTATGATTAAAGGTGAGTTCTACTCTCTCTACCTCACATTTGTACTTGCGCTCTCTCTCTCTCTCCTTCCCCCATTCTTAACCTAGGCTAAATGGGCAACCCTAATCAAAATTCCCATGGTTCATCTTCATGATTTAGAAATTAACTTGAGGGTTTTTGTAGGAGACCTAAATTAACTAATTCATACACTCACCATTGAGGATGGAGGCCTTCTACATGAAAAGCCCGAAAGTTAGGCAACCCAACCATAGAATTTGGCAATTGACCAAATCACTTATAATCAACCATCCTTGTGATACCCTACTTTTAAAACCTGGTTTATTTACACGGTTGATCCGGTTTAACTATGCAGGACCCGAACCAGAGAGGGTTAAGTTGGGTTCCCTATGGACCATGATAGCAAGGGTGACTTTGAACACAGGTTGGCCAGACAAGTCCGAGTCAGTGCTAGAGGAGATGGGTGTACCCGAGCAGTGTACATGCACATATCATAAGGTCATGTACGGGTAATGCTGGTATGTAGTCGTATTCTAAAGTGTATACGTATTATATATCTCGTACCGAGAGTGAGATACATACCGAGAGTAGAATTACATAGAAATCTCAATTATTTGGCTAAGTTTCGACCAATAGGTGGACGGTCACAGGCGGGCAAACCAGCCAACCTGTGTGACCCACCCATATGACTACTAGATATTCTCTAGTATAAATAGTACTTATTGTGTCTTTTCTTTTTTCTCATTTAATGCATTAAAGAGTTGGTGAGAAGAGTAAAGAAGAGAGAGAAAAGAAAGGAAGAAAAGAGAATGAAGAAGAAGAAAGGAAAAGAAAAAGAGGAAGAAATGATTTTAAGCGACGCTGAGGTTTGATCTTCTCATTCCGACACAGGAAAAGTGATTCCCAAACGAGACCTACGATTTGAGGTGAGCAAAAGCTATACTTCTTAAACTTTCACCAAACCCCAAGTGAAACCCTTGATTTGGGTAGAGTTCCTTGAGATCTTATTAATCCCACTTGAGATGATAAATCTAAGGTTTAATAGATGGTCTATGTATTGATTTTGAATGTTTAAAGAAGTGTTTACAAGATTTGAGAAGCATTGGTGATTTCTTGAGTTAAGAGGTGATTTTGGGGTTTTGAAAGAGTTCTTGAGCAAAGAAGGTAAGATTACTTTTCAATCCTTAAATCTAACTTAGATCTAGGTTAGAATCATCTTATAAGATTACTTTTCAATCCTTAAATCTAACTTAGATCTAGGTTAGAATCATCTTATAAGACCTTAGATGTGTGAAAAATGTAATTGGAACAGCCTCATTTGGTTTTTCCAAGGTTGAGGAACGTTTGAAAGGTGAAAACCAATTTTTTCCTCCAAAGGTGGGCGAAGACCGACGGGCGAAGCCGCCCGCCAGTAGGGGCCTACCTATTGGGGCAGCACCTTAGTTCCCACAGGCTGGCGAAGATCGACGGGTGAACCCGCCCGCCTGAGGGGGCCCGTCGGTTGAACTGATGGGCTATCTGGCCCGCCTGTTGGACCGACGGGCGAAGACAGGTGGGTTGTCTAGCCCACCTTTTGGCCCATCAATTAGATTTTTGAGCCCAAATGGGCCCAAAATGGGCGGACAACCTTCTTTTATGATTTTAAACATGACTTAAACATCAAACCACGTTAGTTTTGACTCCAAGGTGGTGAAATGCTAATCTCATTCGCTTATGATAGGTTTCACTAGAATTTACATTTCTCACGTCGGATCTCACCCGTACCAAACATGAGCTTTTGTACCCAACAGGTAAGTGGGGAGAGGACCTTTAACTTTATTTTAAGGCTTGTTTTTGTATCATTAAATTGTATCTAGACTAGTCATGTCATTATACAAATTATGTGTAGATTAGTCATCCTCGTATGCCATTCGCACGCATTATTTGTGCATTCTAAACAAATGATTTATGATATATGTGTTGTGCTTTATATTCTAAATGCCAAATGATTGATGTGTTTATGTGATAAATGGTTGGATTACTGTGCATGATGCATTATTAGACTAGACGCCGTAATCGGTTTGGAAATGAGTGTATTGGTGGCCCGTGGTATGGGACACGATAGCACTATGCAATCGTACTTTGTCATATAGGAGCATGCGGTTTAGGATTTTCATTCTTTGTGCTATGACCCTTCCCAATAGGGGTTGAGGTGTTGGGTTATCACTTGACAGTTAGACATACGTCCGGTGGGTCATTAAGACAGTCGACAACCCTAGTGGTATATTCAAGAAGGCCAATCGTACTACTTTTAAATTACCAGGGTCGACACCTTTACATTTCTGTCATTTACTTTTATGTTGAGAGCTGATAATGGACATGCTTTACTTTTCTGAGTACTCACGGTGGGCCTTCATCGACAACCCTATGGGCGTATCACGGGATGGAGTTCGCGACTTGTACCCAGGGTATACGCGCACTATGGTTGTGAGTAGCACATAACCTAAGACTTAGTAATGTTGTTTAGGTGGATAAGATTTAAAATGAATTACTGAACTAGTGAGCTCATCCCACGTGCACACCTCTTTTAGATGATTTTACAAGTCACCCACTTGAAGATCAGGAGTCGGACCCTACAGTCGATTTTTCTATTGAGGATTGGTGGGTCCCTGAGGAGTATGAGTACAGTGCTAATTGCACGTGCGAGGACTGTGCTATGGGACCGCAGTTATGACACCGTACAGGATTTTACTTTTTGATTTTGATGACCTCCCCTTTTGTGTACTTGATATGTAAATTGTTATTCTTTTTGTGAAAATATCATACCTGCAGGTCCACATGTATTTAGCTATATACTACAATTTGGGTATCAAGTATATTGGGGATATTTACAGGTAAATTAAGTCTTCCGCTGAACTTTTGAACACTTATCTTAGATGTGGGTATGCTGTGATAGGGTACTATTAGATGATCCTGACAGGTTTGGGTTAACTGGAGTTAACTCAGTCACTAGTCCGGTTCTGTGTGAACAGGGGGTGATAGCGGTGGTATCAGAGAGTGATGCTCTATCCACTCACAGTATACCATTTAGACTCCATAGAATCTATAATAGGAAATGGAGTTGGGTAAATGTAAAACACTTTAAAGAATTAAAAGTAAAAAAAAAAAATGGTTGCAATTAATTACTGCATTTCATGGCATGCATTAGAGAGAGTTTTCTTGGAATAAATAAAAAATTAGTTATTTGATTGCATAACCAATCGAGTATGGATTTAATAAAATTTCATCAGCATAACAACGCTAAAACAAGATTTTTTAAAATTTTCAAATAGAAGCACCTGATATACAACATACATATATGAATAAGTATAATCAACAAAGGCTAACTAACGTGGTTACAACCAAATTACAATAAGTTTATCAAGCATACAAAACTAACTAAAAGTCACCAACAACATCAGAACACCATACTAGCAAGTCCAAATTATAGAAAAAAGTACAATATATATAGTCCACTATAAACACATAAACAACAGAGACAATTAAAAGCTGATTAGGATAGGCAGGCTAAGTCTTCAGAGACCCTCATCATCATCTAGCTCTACTACTCTATCCCTTCTAGGCCTCGAGTAACATTGAGCCGGCAATCGTAGTAATCAAACCTCGCATTCACTAGTTGCACATCCCTCCGGAGCCAGGTAAAGTCTGCTGAAATAGCATTGGCCATTGTGTCCAAATCCTCGCTCAATCTTAGGAAGGAATTCTCTAATATAGCCTGCCTTTCTAAGATATTTTCCTCTCTAGTAGTACTCTCATATAGTCTTCTTAAAAGCTGATCTTACCCATCTTTTAAGGCCCTCATGCTGGTCATCATGCTCTCAAAGTCAAATACGCCACTCTCAGGTGGTAGGGCTCTATGCTGTGGGTCTGCAGCCCTAGCAAAGTCAGGATCAGCATCTCTTGAATCAGGAGGCTCCTCTTCGAGGATATCCTCATCCAGAAAGTCTTCCTTCTTAAATTGAGGAACATAATCCTCATCCTCCTCACTATTCTCCTCCTCCTCCATGTGGATATCCTCCCTGTGGACATTCCCCATGTTCCTGCCTCCTTGAGCTCCTGCCCTCTGAGGTACATCCATAAAAAGCTTAGAGACCCATCCTGCGTAGGTTTTCCCTGCTAAATTTGTCCGCTGGAGTCTTTTCCTCCTCACCACTCAAATCCACCCCAAAGAACTCGAAAACCCTGGTGAGGGTCCTACCATATGGGAAACCTCTGTCCTCAGGATGTGTGGCATGATGCTCCATAGTCTTAAGTATAATGTAGGGCAAGCATAAATGCTCGGCACCTCCCTCTAAGGCATTGTAGATGCAGAAGGCTATGTAGGCTGTCATAAAACCCACTTGGTTCCTATGACCTCCTCTAGGGAGCAAATTAAATTGACCCAAGTAAGCAAATACACGAGCCTCCGGGTTGAATATCGTCTCAGAATCTGAACGCACCTTGCTGCCACTAATGGTTTCGTAAATGTGGTCCTGCATCTATGAACCTAAGGATGAGCCCACAGGCTTACTCCGTGGGTGGCTATAGAATTGATGCCCAACTGATAACATATCTAAAATGCTAGCAAGAGTGTCCACAGTTAAATGAATGTTCACCCCCTTCACCATGCGGGTGATTGAGTACTCCCCATACTGGTAAGAGACCTCCAAATTATGATAAAATCTTCGAACCAGATGTTCATAGCATGGGCGGTCAATGTTAAGGATGGACTGCCAACCCAGTGCAGCAAACCTCTCTTGTAGTTAAATCTTATTGAAATCACAAGTTACCATGGTTTTCTCCATCATCACAGACTTTTTTAGGAAGGTCTGCCAATTCGTTGCTGCCCTCAAACTCCGGAAGAGTCCCTCATCATAGTCTAGAAGATCTATGGGGGCATTTCCTTGTTGTCTTATGCGAATGGCTGAGGAACTTGTCCCTACACATTTCCTTTTTGAAGTTGTGGCCCTACATCTATTGGAAGAGGATGCGGGTTCCTTGCCCTTGCAAGAATACATCTTAGTAAGAAAAGAGAAGAAATAGTGATAAGTAATAATGTTGCATGAGAAAGGAAGTAAATAGGAGGGTGAGCAAGCACATGTAAATGCACCTAAATACATAATGTGGATCATTATAAAAAGAGGGGTGGTTAAGCCATGGAGAAATGAATAGAAGGAAATCCCCATACATGTCATCCACTAACATGTTGCAAAATAGAAGAGTAATAAAAGAGTATAAAGCATGGCAAGTGAGAAGTGATGAAAAGCCTCATAAGAATTTCCTCAAGTGGGGTAATTGGTGTCAAATGGTAGAAAGCCCCAATGTTAATGTACAAGTTCAATCCAAGAGAGTGAAAATCCCATAAAAGTGTGGAGATTGAAGCTTACATGTCAATGATAGTAATGCCTATCATACAACCAAGAATATGCAAAAAAAAAAAAATTCTATTATGACATTGAAGTGCAAGGAATGAGAGAGAGATTTCCATTTTTGGAAAAAAAAATAACATTTCATGATCATAGGTGTCACACCCCGTTCACACTAAACCGGAGCGGTGACCGAGTTAACACCGGTTAACCCAAACTCGCCAGATCATCGACATCAGATTCCACCACAAAGATACGCACCACTACCATAAGTTCATCAGATCAGCGGAAGACTAAGTTTTACCTGTGAATATATCCCATATACTTGATACCCGAATTTTGATACAATAATTATATACATGTGGGCCCGAAGGCATGATAATTACCCAATAAAAGTACAATTCATATATCAAGTATATACAGGAAATCATCAAAACAATCAGAGTGCACACTGGCTCGGTTTCAAGGTCGGAGCTCACCAAAGATCAAGGGCTGGGCATCACATAGAAGAGCTCAGCTCACCTCAAAGGTGGAGCTCACTGCCTCGAACGCTGTCCTAAGACAGCTCTCGCAAACACAGCGCGTTCTAACTCCTCGGGTCCACCAGTCCTCTTCAGAAACTCGATGGGACTCACCCCATGCTCCTCGGATGTATGACCTGCAAAATCATCTAAAAATGGCGATATCGGGATGAGCTCACTAGCTCAGAGTAGAAAGATGGACCACACAGAGTCCACACATCACAACACATCATATGCACTACATGCCATGCTATACATTTTAAATCACATCCACCTAAGCAACATTACTAAGTCCTTGGTTTTAGTGCTACTACAACCACAAGGCCGATACTCCGTGCACGAAGCGAACTCCCTCCCGCTGACACGCCCATAGGGCTGTCGGAGAAGGCCCACCGTGAGTACTCGAAAAGTAAAGACAATGCCGCCATCGGCTCTCAAAGAAATGTAAATGATTGAAAATAAAGGTACTGACTCCAAGAATTTAAAAGCAAGACGATTGGCCCTCTTGAATGTACCACGGTTGTCGGTGTCCTACATGACCACGGCGTTATGTCTAACCGCCACAAGGACCCGACGACATCACACCACGCTTCCCCAAATGATAACCCAACACCTTAACCCTCTGGGAAGGGTCAGTAACGGATGGTGAGAAACCTAATACCGCATGCTCCTATATGACAATAGTCGATCATAGTGCCTCCGTGTCCCATTCCACGGGCCACCAATGCATTCGCTTCAAGCCGACTACACATCTAGTCTATCAATGCATCATGCACAATGATGTCCACAATCAACATATAACCATCTCATTCAATTGGCGATTGAAAAATAAACATAGCACATATACACATCAATATGTGGAATGACTAGACTACATAGCATATTCATGATGGCATGACTAGACTAGATATATTTAAATGAATGCCAAACAATGCCTTGAAACAAGGCCAAACGCCTCTCCCACTTACTCAGAAGCGATGAGGATTCCCGCTCGATCGGGTGAGATCCGATCTGAATCGGGTAGGATTTGGTGAACCTAACATAATTGAGCGAGGTTAGTACTTCACCGTTTTAGGATCAAGATTAATGCGATCCGATGATAAAATCATGTTTAGAACGTTAAAAGAATGTTACACGTCCGATTTGGGTTCGATCGGACATAAAGATCACCTTCGGGGCCACACGGGTGGGTCAGACAGGTGGGTAGTCTGGCCCACCGGTATATCCACCGGTTGGGACCGACGGGTAGGGGCCCACCGGTTGTACCCACCGGTCTTGGCGGGAAACACCCTGTTTCTTCCCAACTTTCTCCATTCTTTGGGGATTCAAATGGGGCTTTTCCCCACCCATTCTTCACACCTTCAAGGTCCTATAGGATGGTTCTAACCTAGATCTAGGTTAGATTCAAGTGAGGGAAAACCATCTTACCTTCTTTGCTCAAGAACGACTTCAAACCCTCCAAATCACTTCAAACTCACAATACTTCTTCCACCTTGTCAATGTCTCTTCAAATCCTTCAAGATCAACACATAAATCATCTATTAAACCTTAGATTCATCATTTCAAAGGGGATTTACAAGATCTCAAGAAACCATACTCGAATCAAGGGTTTTAAAGCTTGGGTATGGTGAATGTTCACAAAACCCAACTTTGCTTACCTCTAACTGTAGATCTAGAGTTGAAGATCACTCTCCCACCGGAATGGGAAGATCGAGCTTCGGCGCCGCTAAAATCCTCTTTCTTCCTCTTCCTTCTCTTCCTTTCTTCTTCCCTTTCTTCTCTCTCCTCTTTACTCTTCTCACCAACGTACGGGGGTAATAAATGGAAAGAAGAGAAAATCATAAAGCTTTATATATAATTCCTAATTAAGTGAATAGTGTACATGGATGGGTCACTCAGGTGGGTGGGTGCACCCACCTGTCCTACCCACCTGAGGGCCAAAACTTGGGATTTTGATCGGTTCGGCCTCAGCTAACCCCACCCCCGGCATACGATGTAGCATACGTATATACCTTAAAATACGGCTACAATACCTGCTTTATCCGTATATAGCCTTATGGTAGGTGCATGTACACGGCTTGGGCACTCCCACATCTTCTGGCACTGGCTCTGACTTGTCGGGCCAGCCGGTGTTTAAGGTCACCCGTGCCATCATAGCCCATAAGGAACCCGCTCTAATTTCCTCTGGCTCGGTTCCTGCATGGTTAAACCAGTTCAACCGTGAAATCAGACCGGGTTTAAGAAGCGGGGTATTACATTACCCCCCCTTCTGAAAAATTTCGTCCTCGAAATTGCGTACCTGGTTGATCAAAAAGATGAGGGTACTTGGCTCGCATTTCTTCTTCTACCTCCCAAGATGCTTCTTCAAGTGAGTGACCAGCCCATCGCACCTTTACATAGGAAATGGAGCGGTTGCGAAGGGTTTTCACCTTAAGGTCCAAAATTTCAGCTGGCTGTTCTGTATAGGTCATATCAGCTTCTAGGTACTCTGGTTCCACGGGTAGTACATGAGATGGATCATGCACGATCTCTTCAAAGATGGATATATGGAATACATTGTGAACATCCCCAAGTGAAGGTGGCAGAGCAAGCATGTAGGCTACTGAGCCAACCCGGGATAAGATCTCAAATGGTCCAATGTATCTTGGGCTCAACTTCTCCTTTCTGTGAAAGCTTTGCAACCCTTTAGTAGGAGAGATCTTGAGAAATACCTTTTCTCCTGGCTGAAATTCAATATCTTTTCTGCGGGTGTCCGCGTAGCTCTTTTGACGGGACTGAGCTGCTTTAATCCGTTCTCTAATAACGTCGACTTTGTCACAAGTCATTTGTATCATTTCAGGTCCTAACATTCGACGTTCACCTACCTCATCCCAAGTACAAAGGAGTTCTGACTTTTCGCCATATAACGCCTCATATGGAGCCATCCCAATTGTAGCTTGGTAACTGTTGTTATATGCAAACTCCATAAGAGGTATATATTCTTCCCAACTGCCACTCATCTCCATTGCACATGCCCTGAGCATGTCTTCTAATATCTGTATGGTTCGCTCCGACTGACCATCCGTCTGTGGGTGAAAAGTCGACTCAAATTCAGTGCGATCCCAAGGCACCTGTAAGCTTTTCCAAAATTTGGAAGTGAACCTTGGGTCCCTATCTGAAACAATGCTCACTGGCACTCCATGTAGACGCACTATGTTGTCCATGTAAAGTTGTGCTAGTTTGGCCATGGAGAACTTGGTCTTGATAGGAATAAAATGAGCAGTCTTGGTAAGCCGATCCACAATCACCCATATCGCATCCATTCCCTTAGGTGTACTTAGTAGTCCGGTGACGAAGTCCATTGTAATCCTTTCCCACTTCCATTCTGGTACTGGGAGTGGCTGAAGAGTACCATAAGGTCGATGCCTTTCAGCTTTTACTTTCTGGCAGGTAAGACAAGTCGCCACATATAACGCTATGGTGACTTTCATGCTTGGCCACCAGTAACTTTGTTTGAGGTCTTTGTACATTTTGGTACTTCCTGGGTGAAGTGAGTACTCGGAGCTATGTGCTTCTCTCACTATCTTATCTTGTATATCCAAATCATTGGGTACACACAATCTGTCTCGAAACATCAATGCCCCATCACTGGCTAAAGTAAAACTGGTCGCTTATTGTTTGGTCTTGAACCTTAACTCTGATCCGCTGCAATTCAGGATCTAAAGGTTGCTTCATTATCACCTCTTGCCTAATTGCCGGATGCACCTGTAGAGCCGTCAAGGATACAGTCAACCATTTAAGGTTTTCCGGTCGAGGTTCAAGCTCTAAGGTTGCCCCTTCATACAAGAGGGTTTCGTCCATGAGCATCGCCTCCGCACGAGTGGTGGATGATCGCTATATGAGGCGACACGATCTGTCTTCCAACTCAATGCATCCGCCACTACATTAGCCTTGCCGGATGATACTGAATGTCGCAGTCATAATCCTTCATGAGTTCAAGCCATCTCTCTCGTCTCATGTTCAAATCCTTCGGGTGAAGAAGTACTTAAAGCTTTTGTGATCACCTGTATATCTCGACTTCTCCCCATACAAATAATGTCGCCAGATCTTAAGGGCAAAATGATGCTGCTAGTTCCAAGTCATGAGTGGGGTAATTCTTCTCATACTCCTTTAGTTGTTGGGATGCATACGTTTATTACCTTACCGCTGCATGAGAACACAACCCAAACCAACTTTGGAAGCATCGTATAGATCGTCATTCCACTTGCTTCAGAATAGTCAAGACGAAGGGTCACCAACCTTTCTTTCAATTCTGGAAGCTCTTCTCACATTCCTCGCCTCAAATTTTCACACCCTTTTTAGTCAACTTAGTCATTGGTGCCGAGATCCGAGCAAAATTTCGATGAAGCGCCGGTAATATCCAGCCAAACCCAAGAAGCTTCTAATTTCAGTAACATTCTTGGGGCTTTCCCATTCCACTAATGCTTTTACTTTAGCAGGATCTACTTCGATTCCGGCTTTAGACACTACGTGCCCCAGTGAATCCAACTTGTTCAAGCCGTAATTCACACTCATCGATTGGCAAACAACTGTTGATCCTCAATCTCGTAGCACCATCCTCAAGTGTTGAGTGTGCTCTCTCGGTCTTGGAGTAGATTAAGATATCGCAAAAAAAACAATTACCCATTTGTCGAGCACATCCTGAAATACTCGATTCATTAGATCCATGAATGCGCTGTGCATTGGTTAACCCAAGGACAACACTAGGAACTCATAATGACCGTATCGAGTCCTAAATGCTGTTTTGGGTATATCAACTGTCTTTATCTTGAGCGATAATAGCGATCAAGATCTATCTTTGAAAATACTCGCCCGCAACTGATCAAATAAATCATCAATGCGTGGCAATGGATACCGGTTCTTAATGGTTAGCTTATTCAACTCCCGATAATCTATGCACATACGCAAACTACCATCCTTCTTCTTGACAAACAACACCGGGGCACCCCAAGGTGAAACACTTGGGCGAATAAACCCTATTTCTAATAATTCCTGCAACTGCATCTGCAATTCCTTCAATTCACCGGTGCCATCCTCGTATGGAGCCTTAGATATCGGAGCTGCTCCAGAGTCAAGTCTATGGCAACCCAACTCTCTATCGTGGTAAATGCATCAGATCATCTGGGAAAACATCGGGAAACTCTTTGACCACCTTTACCTCTTCTAGAGGTGTAATTCTTGCATCAACATCAAGTACCGATGCCAAGTAACCATGACATCCACTTTCTAGCAATTTTATCGCTTGAAAAGCAGAGACAAGGACCTTCTTCACTCTTTTCATGGGATCTGCTCGGTATACCAATTCTTTCCCTTCGTCATCTGTCACCCTTATCAGCTTTTCAACACAGATCACATTAGCTCGATGAGCCGACAACCAATCCATACCTAATATAACATCAAAATTCTGCATATTAAACTTAATGAGTTGTGCATAGAGGTTCTTCCCACTAATTTCCACTGGGCATGGCCCATACACTACCTTCAACTGTGCAACTTTACCAGTAGGCATACTAACAATCATTCCATGGCCTAAGATCCTGGGTGACATCCCAAGTTTCTCTACAAATCTTTTAGATGCGAATGAATGAGCAGCTCCTGAATCGAATAAAACATAGGCTGGTATGCCTGATATGGGTAGGATACCTAGTATAATAATGTATATAATTTCAGCAGGTCATCAATATGAATCATAATGAATTTCTTAATTTAAAATGTACCTGCTACTACTTCTGTACTAACCTCAGCTTCCTCGGTTGATAGAGCATACATCCCTCCCTGCGGTTGATTCCCTCGAGGTAAGGGAGGTCGGTACGCAGAGGGCTGACTGGAGGGCAAGGCTGGTCTGGCCCGACAGTCTTTCGCATAATGCCCATATGAATGGCAGTTGAAGCAACGAATCTAAGACGCGAATCGAGCGGGCCCCTCTGCACTTGACCCGTTGCAGATGGAGGTCGAAGTGGCCTTGGAGCTGTAGGTGCCACACTAGTGTTCGGGCGAAAAGAGGTAGAACCCGAACCACCAACTGGAGGGTAGCCAGATGGCCTATAGGGCTGCCTATACATAGTCCCAGAACTGTATGATCCGCGGTATGCCTTGGAGGAATTTCCTATATCCGGGAATGGATTTGTTCTCTTCCACAGTCCAGGAGTGAGGGACTGTTCACCTTTTTGCTTATCTTCCATGGTCTTGGCCTTCTGCACAATCTGGCCATATTCGGTCAAATCCAAGACCTCAAGCACAGACCCAATAGATGCTTTTAGGCCTTTAAGGAACCTTGCTGCCTTCTCTTCAGCTGTTCGCATATGCCTTGGGGCAAAATGGAACAAACTCTCGAATTGTTGTTGGTACTCAAGGACAGTCTTACCTCCTTGAGCTAAGGCCATGAACTCGCCTCTTTCGGTCTCTGAAGCTACGCGATAATGGTTGTCCAAAATAACTCCTTGAACTGCTCCCAAGTAGGTTCGGATGAGCAGCCATCAATATAGGCTTGGAGGCTTGCCACCAAGAATTTGCCTCTTTCTTGAGTTGCAACCCAGCACAAATAAGTTTTTGGGCATCCGTGCACTCAAGCACCTCAAATATCTTCTCTAATTCTTGGATCCATTGATCCGTTCCCAGAGGATCACTCCCCACCTTAGAGAATACAGTGGTAAGTTCCTCTTGAATGACTCCACTACCCTTGACGATTACTCGTCACGGGAAGTTAGGAGCATAGGCGGATAGTAGGAGTATGGAGGAGGCATCCCATCGAGGAACACCGAATGGTGGGATTGGAGGTGTACCCACCACTTGTGGTCCCATTCCCGACCCTCAAGGGGTCCTGTGGAGTGAGTACTCGGGAGGTTGACCCGTTGAGAGAAATCAAGCTGTCGGATAGCAGCATAAATGCTTGCTGTTGTAAGCATTTGTTCTTTGAAAAGCTTGTTGTGACTCCTGGATTATAGTAGCAACATCTCCGTGTGATAACCGTGGAGGGTCCGGAGGTAGTCATAGGTGGGTCCCCATGTGCCCCACCCTGACCAAGGGTCTCTGGAGGTAGTGGAGGTGAGGTTTGCCCCACAGAGCGGGACCCCCTAGGATTTCGTGGTCGACCGACCGGACGAGGACCCCGCGAGGTACCTCGGGCATTACTACCGGATCTAGTACGTACCATCGTATCCCTGTACCTGGAACACATCACACACCATATTGGTTAAACACTGTAGAATTGATTTCGGCACACAATCATATGCCATTACATGAGGTGTTATAGTGTATGATAGCCTGTAAATAATCGCATCTTAATTCCAAGATACAGGGCAAAGTCCCCAACAGATATGCCAATGGTCCCACTTGACCATAGCACATTAATCATAGGAATAATATCAATAGTGAAAATCAATGAAATCATGCTAGGAGGAGAGAAGGGAAAAAGAGAAAAAAAAAATTTTCAAAATTTCCCAACTGTCACAACCGGTGGGCTGCACTGGCGGGTAGGGGCCCACCGGTCGAGCCCGCCGGTCCTAGTGCCTCACACCGGCGGGTGGCACTGGGTAGGGGCCAGCCGGTTATACCCACCGTCTTGCCTGTAAAAACAACAGGCCCTCTGGCCTGCTCTCTGCTACTTTCCCAATCTCCTTTTCTTTCTTCCTTTCTTCCTTGGGCGATCTTGGAGGTCTCCTTGCGCTTCTACTCGGGTCCACTCATCAACTCGCGGTTTAGAGAAGAGTCAACTCTCCTTCTTCAAGTAAGTTTCTTTTCTTTCTCGAATTTCCATTTGGGTAGAATGCATACATAAGCTTTGCCTTTTGGGTTTCCTTTTCATATTTTTCACCATAGAATAGTATTTCCATGTGATTGTGATGCTTTTACTGTGGTCATTTGTAGTTTATAGGAATTTTATCTCTTCATTTGGAGAAAACCCCAATTCGTGCCTTAGGTTTCCAAATTTGGGGGTTTCTTACATTTTTTATCCTTTTCTCCAATTGATGGTTCCTTTGTAATGCATTTCACTTGTTTTGTGCTTAATATGCTTTAGATTGCATGAATCATCCATTATGCTTGAATCCCATGTATTTCCATGAAAATCCCTTTTGTATTGGTTTCCTTGATTTTCATCCCATACTTGTATTCATGGAACTCCATAGTCTATTTGGGGTATGTTCTTGCATTTTCATCATCCCACTACTATGTCATTTCGTCTTAGTCCTATGGTTTCCGGTTGTTCTCCATTATGTTCGAATTTGTGCATTGGACTTGAATTCCCTCGTTTTATTTGTGCTCTTTGCTTTTGCTGTCATTTTACTGTTTTCGCATGTTTCTCTGCGTTGTCACCTACCGTGCATCATATCCATTAGGTCCCTATCGTTTCTAGCTTGTCACCGTTCCCGTTTTGCATGCATTTGATTTGGATTTCCCCCTTTTAATGTTGCTGTCAGTTTCCTTGCTGTACTCACCCTATTTTCTTTTCTTCTTGCCAGAATGTCATCTCGCACCGGTAAAGGACCATCATCCTCTGGCGTACGACGCAAGGCCACCGCTACTAAGCGGAAGAGTGCGGAGACCAGCTCTTCAGCTCCTCGCAGGAGACCAACTGCCTGCCCGACCCTTCAGACTATGATGAGGAGCACTTTAGTGAGAGGCG